>ML401737.1:0-11462 GCA_005239525.1 Nicotiana knightiana
GACTGCTAACCTACTCACAGGAGGTAACCCACCTATGTAATTCACCAATTGACACCTTCAAACTACACTGTATTGCACTATCTCTACGACATCAATAATCCATCCTCCAACCTTACCAGTCTGCCCGCTCCCATGGACATCAACTAATTGCGCTACAATACCTTCTAATTCACCACTATGCTGTCGCTCCCCCACTTTGCGACTACTCGACTTCTGCTTCTTACACCTGGCCTCCTAGAGATGGAACCACCGCCTAGCCTCAATTAAATATCATTCTCTGCCAACCGCATTCTTCAATACTTCTTCACCATACTCTGGCCCCATGCACCCGAAGAAACCATGGCACTGACGAACTTCACATATTCCATTCGATCAAGGACGATGATAACACGTCAGAGGTGAATACTCCACCTTACTTGAAAACACAAAGTCTTACTACTTTATCAACCCCAACCGGACAATTCATAATCCAAATGCCTTTCCTCTTCCAGAACTAAAATACCGAAATCTCAAAATCACACTATGAGAAGAACTCCATTCAAACTATTCATCAGGACTCAACATATGGGCATGCGTCCTACCCTCACACCCACATCGCGTGATAACCAATCGTAAACATCATCACAACCTGAGCATAACCTCAAGGCTCTTAGAAACACAACTACTGAGCTGAAATAACATATTATCCTTATACAGGGCCATAACAACAGCCCCAACCAATTACACATGGAAAACATCTCGCATCATATCTGTAGCACCATTTCTATTCCTCACATTCCCGATTCAATGCAAGTGCTTTGCGACGCGTAAGATTTAGTAGGAATAAACATAGCCATAATCCTTAATGGAATCAAATCACACAATGAGGAATCAAGAAGGGAAGTACTCTTAACAGCCCTCTATCCTCTCGAAGATAAGTATAGATGTCTCTGTACAGATCCGTAAGACTCTACTAGACTTTCTCATAACTCGTGAGACCTAAGGGAACCTAGATCTCTGATACCATGTTGTCACGACCCAAAATCTATTAAGGTCGTGATGACGCCGAACACCACCGTTAGGCAAGCCAATCATTAATTAAAATTTAAATAATTCCTGTTTTAACATTATTCAAAAATTGTTACTTTTCACTTACAAGTCATAAAAACGAATAAAAATTTATCAAAAAAAATACGACAGGTAAACTATTCCATTTATTCAGTTAAATCTCAAACACATCCCAAAACCCGGTGTCACAAGTGCATTAACAATTTCTAAGAATTTACACAATTATTACAAAGCTTGTCCGAGATACAAAGTGGACAATGGAATTTAAAACAAAATGAATACAATACGAGGGAGATACTGTCAGCTACAGATCGCCTCCGGATAATGCTGCTCGCCTAAGTACGCAAACCAGCCACATCGCAAGTGTAGCATGAGTACGAAAATAACATGTACTCAGTAAGTCGCCCACCTAACCTCATAGAGGTAGTGGCAAGAGGTCGAATCAGACACTTGCTAGAGGTCAATTTAATATATTCAGGTGAGACACTAAGCATGAATGTGATAGAAAATTTCTTAAAATCAGGAATTAATACTAACAACTCCTTCCACATTTAACACTTTAAATCATCGTCATTTCAGTTGACAATTTAAATCATAATCCGGGATAAGAAACATCAGACTTATTTCACATTTTACTTATAAATTCTCCTTCCTCATAACTGGCCATTAAAACTTCCTTAGGCCGATAAACATGTATAAATCACAGCAAATATGCAGTAAATATCACGCGAAAGCAATGCAGAGGGTCGACGGCCCGAACCAACATAAACATAAACTGTGAACTGCCGAGGGTTGAACGACCCGAACCATAGATGCATCTATTTTTCCCGCTTGCGTATCAATCATGCGACGCGGTCAACATAATAATAATAAGGCTAACCTTCTCGCAAATCATACTTACGACTCAGGTGCTCATATGAATATACATAAATACAGGGTCATCCTGCTCGCGAATAATACATGCGACTCAGGCACCCAAGGTTACACATATTCACACCAGTAAACCACATTTTTATCAGGAAAATTAGCTGTTCAATGAAGTGATAAAATTCTTCTTTTAATAAACATGAGTATAATATTTAAAACTTTTCTGGAGAATTACTTGCCAATTTCGACAGGGTTCCAAACTCGATAGGTTTATCCGAAACACAATTAACCAAGGAAGAATCAATTCTCCTTGTAGGTGATTAATAAAAGGAAATCTATCCTTCTCAGAGATTTAGATACTAATTGAAAGCATAACATGATATTTTATTGACAAGGTCACTAGTACAACAAGCAAAGCATGCTAGTGTGTCCTAGACTACCCCGACATGGCATAATAGTAGCTACGCACGGACTCCCGTCACCTCGTGTGTACGTAGCCCCCGCAATTAATAGCATGCATTCACTTAGTTGACCTAGGGGGACAATTACCCCTCACAAAGTTAGAAAGGAGACGCACCTCGCTCTGTAATTCCATAACTGGATTCCAAGCCTTTATGATGACTCAAATCGATGCACAATGCCCCAAAACTGTTCAAATAATGAGAAAACAATGAAAATATAATCCAATATTAGTTAACAATTCAAATTATATAAACTCCCATCTCCGCTCAAGGAATTGACCAAAATGTCCTTGAGCCCACGCGCCCAGAATCCAAAATTTATCGAAGATATACCCCACCCATAGCGTTACTAACTCAAATATACAATTTTCTCAAATATTCATGCTCAATTCGTGGCTAAAAATCCAAATCCAAATTTCTAGGTTTTCTTCAAGATTTCCCAACTTTCCTACAAATTCTCATGTATAATTCCATGTAATAACCTTGTATTTAACTTAGAAACATGAAGGAATTACTTACCTAGCATTGCATGAAGAAAATCCTCTCTTGAAGCCCCTCAAAATCGCCCCACACCAAAAAAAAATGGGAGGAATGGCCAACAAATCTTGGTTTTAAAAACAATCTGCCCAGGCCATTTTTCACACCTGCGATCCAGCTCTCGCACCTGCGATTCCGTAGGTGCGCCCAAACGTCCGCACCTACGGCTTTCCTCAGCTCAAGCCAAACCTCGCACCTGTGCTCATTGTCCGCATCTGCAGCTTCACAGGTGCGGAAACTCCATCGTACATGTGCTCCCTGCCAAACCAGCAAACTATCGCACCTGCGGTGCCAAAGCCGCACCTGCGGCTCTGCACATGCGGACCTTGCCTCGCAGGTGCGGTCACACCAGATGACAGCAACCTCAGCCTTCTTCAAACTCCAAACTTGGTTCGTTAACCATCCGATAGACACCCGATACCCCCGGGATCCCGTCCAATTACAGCAACCTGTTCCAAAACCTAGTGCGGACATGCTCCAAGCCTCAAATCCCATCAAACAACACCGAAATCATGAATCGTTCTAAAACTCAATCTTTAAGAACTTGAATTTCCAAACTTCCACATCCGATGCCAAAACCCATCAAATCACGTCCGATTGACCTCAAATTTTGCACACAAGTCATATTCGACATTACGGGCCTGCTCCAACTTTCAGAATCGCATTCCGACCCCGATATCAAAATTTCCACTTCCGGTCGGATTTCTCAAAAACCTTCAATTTTCTATCTTTAGCCAAATGACTTCAAAATGACCTACAGACATCCAAATTCACTTCCGATCGCGCTCCGAACTCCAGAATCACCATATGGAGCTATTCCCAGGCTCAGACTCCCAAACGGACGTCAATATCACTTAAATGCACTTCAAGCCAAACCTAGGGAATTTCCTTCAAAATACTAACTTCCTCAATATACGCCGAAATACTCCCGGGTTATCCAAAACCCGATCCGGACATACGCCCAAGTCCAAAATAATCATACGAACCTACAGGAACCTTCAAATCCTGATTCGGAGGTCATTTACTCAAAATTCCAATCTTAGTCAATTTAAGGCTTCTGAAATGAGAATTTTCTTTCGAAATTGACTCTAAACCTCCCGAAATTCAAGTCTGACCATGCCTACGAGTCATAATACCTGAAATGGAGCTGCTCATGACTTCCACCAGCTGAACGATGCTCTAGAGCTCAAAATGACCGGTCGGGTCGTTACATTGCTGATGTCAAAAAGGGGGAGAAAGGATATATGTAACAATACATGTACAATACAGAACAAGTCGACTAAAGTACATGTGAGCACCTCGGCATATCTTGAGGGGGAGTCATGAAGTCATGGATCTTGAAGAAGCAGTCGTCTACCAAAGCCTCTTACTGAGGGGGAGTAAGATACATGGAAGTCAACTGGTGGTTAAACATATATTATTTTATCATCATCAAAAAAGGGGAGAATGTTAGAACTGATTTTAATGATGAAAATAATATATTTATTTTATGTGTAGGCACTCTTGAAGCGCGCTCAAAGTTGAAGGAATAAATCAGACAAGATCAATGATTGCATCCAGGATTCAAGGAATCAATGAAGAATGACGGAATAAATTTAGGCTAGATTGAAGGAATCAATCAATCAAAGATATCTAGGATCCAGAAGCAAATCAATCATGCGGCTAAATCTGGAAAGACCAATATTCCAGGAAGATATCCGGCGCCATCAAAGGAAGTCTCCAGCGTCTCTCATCACCATAGCCATTGCGGAATATCCTTATTTTTGGAAAGAATCAATTTCTTTCCAAGGGTCAAATCTCTTGGGTTGGAAAATATCTTCAGAAATCAAGCCCTCTCCAAAGTATTTAAACTCGTTCTTGTACCTTAGAAGATATACTTTGATCAAACCAATTACCCTCTCTTTATTCTACTACATACAAACATTATAGGTCTTCTAGATCTGTGTGTAACAAGTTAGAGAAGAAAGAGAGAAAACCACCGGTGAGACATTGTATCAAAGAGAAAAGAGTGTCACTGAAATTGAGCCATTGGTGTAATCTACACCACACATTGTATACTCAAGAAATACATTCACTGAAGGAGAACAACCTTGCAACCCAAGTGTACTGGACTAGGTTTCACATTGAATCCCAACCAGTATAAAATTTCGGTGTCTTTAATTCCTGCAATTTACTTCTGTTTTTATACTCTGTTGCTTTATTATATCGCTATAGTAACTAGTCGACTACTTGCAAAACTAGTCAACTTATAAAGAATAAAATTAAAAATAATCAATTCACCCTCCCTCTTGCACTTTCATGAAAGTCCACGATGATTATTTTTACTCTTTTTCTTTTTTATTTTATTTTATTTTTATTTTTATATTTCTTTTAAATCGTTTACCTTTTCTTCACTTTTTACATTTTGTTCTTTCCTGTGTACCTATGTAAATGAATATATATTTCTTAAAAGTTATATATATATATAATTTAAATAATGTATTTGAGTTATTGAAAAAATATCAAAGAAAAATATGTAAGTTTCTAAATATAATAAATGTTAATCTCACTAAGCTAGCTCATTAAATAAACAAATCTTACTCCACATAAGTCTTTATATGTCTTATATGATTTATGAGACATGGAATATATATCTTATGAAAATTATTATTATCTTTATTACTAAATACTATGAACAAATAACAAAAATATACTTTACAATAATTATTCAAAGATAATAAAACATTGTCACGACCCAAATTCTCCCTCTGTGAATCGTCGTCACGACACCTAGTCTCTACAACTAGGTAAGCCTAACACTTGCGGAATTGAAATGAAAACATGAAATTTAATAGCTAACAACAACACATAATTTAAATAAGNAAAAAACCACCAACTTTCTTAAGTGTAAAACATGTCGTGGCCTATCCGAAACTCACCCGAGCCCTCGAGGCTCTAAACCAAACATGCACGCAAGTTTAAAAACATCATACGGACTTAATCATGTGATCAAATCATCAAAATAACATTTAAAACTATGGATTTAACTTCAAAACTCATCATTTTTCTCAAGAACACTCAACTTTCACTATTTTTCAATCGGAGATCCGAATCACGTCAAATCGACTCCGATTCTTACCAAATTTCACAAATATAATGTAAACATCATAACAAACCTGTATCGAGCTTCGGAACCAAAATACGGGCCCGATGCCGAAGGTTTTAAAAATTAATTCATTTCCTTATTTCATTAAAAATCCAGCAAAATAATTTCTTTCAAAAATTGATTTCTAAAGCTATGGACCTCGCAATTCAGTTCCGGGCATACGCCCAAGTCCCATATTTTACTGCGGACCTCCCGGAATCGTCGTCACAGATCCGGATCCTTTTACTAAAAATGTTGAACAAAGTCAACTAAAACAAAAATTTTAAATTCCAAAAATTACTATTTCTCATATTCTCACACAAAAGTTTTCTGGTTTTGCGCCCGGACTATGCATGCAAATCGAGGTAAATAAAATTAAATCTTTTAAGGCTAATGATCCTGGAATGGAGTCTTATTTTATAAGATGACCTTTTAGATCATCCCAACCTCGCACTTAGCCCTTTTTCTTCTAGTCAAACGGCTTTTGCAGGCCTTCGAATGCATCTGCTGTCCCGCACCTGCAGAAATTCCATCATGGATGCAGTCGTCACTTAAAACTTAGATCCCGCTTCTGCGATCCAAAGGTCGCACCTG
The DNA here is from genome assembly GCA_005239525.1 of Nicotiana knightiana. Classification (NCBI taxonomy): domain Eukaryota; kingdom Viridiplantae; phylum Streptophyta; class Magnoliopsida; order Solanales; family Solanaceae; genus Nicotiana; species Nicotiana knightiana. Next base: position 6,631 of record ML401737.1, read on the forward strand.
TGGACCTATGTCCGCTTCTGCGGTTCACTACCGCTCCTGCTATCTCTCCAGCGCATCTGCGGTCATCACAGATGCGGAACTCACCTCATACATGCAACCCCTGACCGTCCTTCCAAAACCGCTTCTGCGCATATCCATCCGCACGTGCGGCCGCACACCTACGGTTCCCCCACCGCAAGTGCGAAACACCAGAAACCAACAAACTTCAAAAATTTTCCTAAGTCCAATATTTCCTCCGTTAAGCATCTGAAACACACTCGAGGCCCCCGGGACCTCAACCAAACATACTAATCAATCCTAAGATACCATACAAGCTTAGTCGGGCCCTCAAACCATATAAAACGACGCTAAAATTATGAATCATCCTCCGATTCAAACTTAAAGAACGTAAAACTTCCAAATTCGACAACCGATGCCAAAACTAACCCAACCATGCTTGATTGACCCCAAATTTTGCACACAAGTCATATTCAACCCTACGGACCTACTCCAACTTCTGGAATCAGAATCCAACCCCCATATCAAAAATTTCACTACTGGTAAAAATGTCCAAAACTTCGACTTTCGCCATTTCAAGCCTAAATGAGCTACTGACCTCCAAAACACAATCCGGGCACGTCCATAAATCCAAAATCACCTATCGGAGCTTACAAAACCGACGAAACTCCATTCTGAAGTCTTCTTCACACAGTTTCGACTACGGTCCAAATCCTAATGCTTAAGTTTAGGGACTAATTGTCCCAAAACACTCCAATAACCAAAACGAAACCTCCTGGCAAGTCACAATAGCAGAAATAGATACGGGGAAAGCAGTTAATTGGGGATCAGGACTGTAACTCTCAAGACGACCGGCCGGGCCATCACAAACATATTGAAGTATATGAAAATTTTGAGTGAGGAAATAGAACTATAGCTCCTACAATAATATTGATAAATAACAATATAAAGTATTAATAGCTAATATTTAATTATAAAAATAATATAATACGATATAAAAAATATAGGGAGCTATCATTTATTGAAATGTATATAAGAAGAAAGAAAAATGATAAATGTCAATTTTTTTTGGATATTTTTTGTCTTATGTTTTGTGATTATTTCTTCAACTTAGCATTTTAGCGATGTAACTTTTAATACTATATTATAATAAATTATGCTCTATTTTCTTATTCGTGCACTTTAAAATTTTTATCCACTTGGAAAATAAGTTTACTTATATAATAATTATGAAACAAAATTGAATCCACTTTTTTCTGCTTTCAAAGACTTAATTATTTTTTGAGATTTCATACTTTTATGATAGTATAGAAGATATAAATTATTTTCAAACTTTTTTGGTACCCGAGCATAATATTATTCTCTTTATTGGTTCATGTAATATTGAAAACTATTTTCAAAGTTTTATTTTCATTTTAAATTCCTTGTCCAACTTGTATTTCCGACAAGCTTTGTAATGATTGTATAAATTCTTAGAAATTGCTCATGTACTTGTGACACCGGGTTCTGGGATGTGTTTGGATATATTTGCTAAAGGGTAATATTTAAACCATTGTTTTACTTAAAAGAATTTTATTTAGTTAATATGAAATAAAGTGAAAGGAAATATTTTTCATAAATGTTAAAACCAGAAATTATTTCGATTAATTAATGACTGGCTTGCCTGACAATGATGTCCGGCTCCATCACGACCTTATGGATTTTGGGTCGTGACAACATTGTATCAGAGCTCTAGGTTCCCTTAGGTCTCACAAGTCATGAGCAAGTCTAGTATAGTCTTGCGGATCGGTACGAAGACGTCAGTACTTATCTTCGAGAGGCTACAGGGTTGTTAGGAGACTTCCCTTCTTGATTCCTCATCGTGCAATTTGATTCCTTTAAGGCTTATGCCTAAGTTTATTCTTACTCAATCTTACGCGTCGCGAAGCGCTTGCTATGAATCAGGAATTTGAGGAATTGAAATGGTGTTATGGGTGCGGTGCGGGATGTTTCTCCCTGCGAAATTGATTGAGACTATGGTCGATTCCCTGTGGAAAGAATAATATGTTATTTCAACTCAGTAGTTGTGCTTCTGAGAGTGTTAAGGCTATGCTCAGGTAGTGATGATGCTTGCGATTGGTTATCATGTGATGTCGATATGATGAGAGAATGCTTGCCCGTATGTTGGGGTGATGAATGGTTTGAAGGGAGGTCTTCTCAGAGTGTGATTTCATGATTTTGATATTTTAGTCACGGCAGAGGAAAAGCATTTGGATTATGAATGGTCCGGTTGGGGTTGATAAAGTAGTAAGACTTGGTGTCTTCAAGTGAGGTGGGGTATGAACCTATGACGTGAAGTCGTCGTCATTGATCGAATGGAATGTGTTAAGCTTATCGGTGCTATGGTTTCTTTGGTTGCGTGGGGTCAGAGTATTGAGAAGAAGTATTGAAGAATGCAGTGTGGTGGTTCAGTACCGGATAAGTGTTGATAATGAAGGCAACTAGAGAAAGATGATCTCCGGAGAGCTTGAAGTCGTGGTGATCTGCTGGTTTGAGAGCTACAGAGAATGATCCCGAAGTGAGGCTAGGCGCTGGTTCCATCTCTAGGAGGCCAGGTGTAAGAAGCGGAAGTCGAGCAGTCGCAAAGCGGGAGAGCGGCAGCATAGCTTTGAATTTGAAGTATTACCGCGCATTTAATGGATGTCCATGAGGAGCGGACGGACTAGTAAAGTTGGTAAATGAAGCAGGTCATAGGATGGGGTACTGAAGTCACAGAGAGCGTGCATTTCAGCGTTGTTGGAAGGTGTCTGCGGGTGATTTCCACAGGTGGGTTATCTCCTGTGAATAGGTTAGTGGTAGAATGGTTGGCAGGTCTCTGTGAGGAGTTCTAGTGGCTTTTCGGTAGGAGGCAGAATGTGTGAATAATGCTAGAGAATTTGAGTATTTAGGGAGTGCTAACAAGAGAATTCGGAAGAATTGGACGGATTGGTTGAGCAAGATCGCGTTATCAAAGGATAAAGGATCTCGGTAGGGTCTAAAGTGGTACAAGGAGTAGCTTTGGGCTAAGTGGGGGAGTCCAACCATCTGCAGTTGGGTTGTAGGATTGTGTTATCACGGGGTTGCGGATTGTCCGCGTGTTGGCAAGTTATTACAGCTAAGGGAAAGGGGTAAAATGGTGATTGTGCGTGGAATTTGATGAATGTGTGAAAGAGTTGGTCCTGTCGCACCAGGGTTAGGTTTTGGAAGATTCAAAATTTACGCTTAGGGCATGGGCGAATTGTAAGGATAGTGACTCGGTCACGTGTTTCATTGAAAGGGTGTTCATGTACTAGGAGATCCTTGGAGTTGATCGTTTTCGGTACCAGCCAGAGTGGGTGACTCTCAATAGCGGTCCTAGTGAATTCAAAAGTTAAGAATGTGGAGTTTAAGGGTTTCAGGTAGCAGTATGATCGAGAATCAAACTTTTTCAGAGTAATTTATGAGAAAAAGAAAGATGGTTGGAATGTTCTACGATATGTTTTAGCATGCAGGATAGTATTGGAGGAGTGAGAGAAATAAACTCCGGATTGTAGAACGGTTATCAGGAGAGTATGAGACGGATTGCAGGATTTAGGCAGCATAGTCTCGTGAATTAAGGTCACTCGGGATGAGTGAGGGTTGAGTCTGCTATGAGTGGAAGGAAGTTGCTATTATTTCTGAAGCAATTAAGGATGATTAAAAGAAGATATATTGATTAGCCATGGTTGAAATGGCACGTTTGCAGCAGTGATCAGTTCCTTTGATGTGATTAAGTTATGTATGTGGTTTGTGACGATGTGTGCAGGGTTTGTCGGCCGTCGTAGCAAATTTCATGTGGGAGCATTTGAATGCTATGGCCTGTCAGGTGTAGGCGGATCCCGGAAGGGTTATGGTTGTATAGACTACTACTTAAGGATTTGCATGTTGGGTGGTTATGAGAATTCACTCGTGTGTTGAGATGCTACTCTTGAATCGAGTTAAGTAAGAGGTTTCAATGTGATGAAGTGTTCACCCTGTTGGTGGTTCAAAAGTTATGACGGAATTCTTGTGTTACCTCATATTGGCATGTTAGGTACGGTAAGCAGTACGTAACTGGGAGTAAGAATCAAGATTGCGGTTCGGTGTTAATAAGGTTGTCATGAGTTCGGGAGAGCAAGAAAAAATGATTTGAAAGTTCAGAGTAAGCTGGTGTTATCTTCAGTGTCACCAGAGATTGATATTCGGTGGAAGAGGCCTTGTACCCTGGTTATGGGTTCTTGATTTGTCTTACAGCGTAGTACGGCCAGTTGTGGATTGTGGGGTGTTTGTCCCGGCTATGATGGTTGTTCTCGCGTATTATGAGAGAAAGTGGGTTAATGTGGACCCAGGTGAAGCTATTAGCTTAGTTTGGTGCGAGCAAGGTAGACTCGGTGTTTGTGGATGGATTTAAATATGATTATGGGCTCAGTATGAGCTAGACATGTTCATTTCAGTATAACACTTCTCAAGGTGGGGTGTTGGGATATCAAGTGTTGTCCCGTCTTCGTCAATTCAGGTAATATGATTGTGCCGTGTGAGTTGTGAAACGGCTTGATAATTTCTTATGAGTTGAGCTCTCCGCGTAGTGATGATGTTATGTGAGCAAGATAACTCTTGAAATCCAGAGTGTATATATATATCGCACCTCAGTCGTGCTTGGGCTTTTGCACTTATCAGCCTCCCCAGGATGGTATTATGCACTTAGCGTGCTTGTGACCGATATTCGGTAATGTGTAATAGTGAGCGATTCAGCTCCGTGTATATTTCCTTATGTGAGTTTTATGATGGGATCGGGTGGCACGCCACCAAGGCTATGTTAT
>ML401738.1:0-10555 GCA_005239525.1 Nicotiana knightiana
AGGCCAACACAATTATCATAAACAATCCCTGCCATAGCCCACCTTGTCACGCCACGTGTGCAAAATTAAAGTATATGCCCGCCTTGTTTCGCCACACGTGCATAAACATGTTTCCACCTTGTCACGCCACGTGTGCAAAATTAAAGTATATGCCCGCCTTGTTTCGCCACACGTGCATAAACATGTTTCCACCTTGTCACGCCACATGCGCAACACTCCATTTCGTATCCCGCCTTATCACGCTGCATGTGCAATATCAGTAGTAAACACGACACGACAGAAACCTCGTGTAAATCCCCATATCAACAACCGCACGGCAAAAACCTCGTGCGTCACCACAACCAGTACAACAACAACAACACGGGCAACAGTTCAAAATACAATTAATACATCAACTCAATAACCTTCGATCACAAGATATCAAAACTAGTCACGAGATAAACATAATAAAGAGAGCTAGGCATATTAAGAAATCACTCCACAAGGAAGGAAAATAACATGTAACAGCCGCACCTAATTACACGGGTGAACAACAAGAAATCAACACAAATCCGTTAACTCCATATAAGGCAAGTCACGAAGGTATAGAATATCTAAACATCCTTTAAGGTTGAGCAGTTACGAGAATATTCAACAATTTCCACTTAAGGATAAGCATCAGAGAATATTCATAACTTCATTTAAGACCAAAACAATTATAGTTTGAGATGAAGATAATTGCAAATTTGAGATACACAGTTAAGAAGATATAGCATGGAGGTAAAGGAAATAAACCTTCAGATAAGTCAATTGGGAGTCAAGTAGGCAATAAGAGTAAATCCAAAAGTAAGAACTTCCACATTTAAGCAAATAAAGATGACACTAGAAATTAGGAAATTCAATCATGCTAAGGACACTTCATACTCGGCGAATATAAGGATCTAAGATTCCTAAAGGTTCAACCTTCCACAAATAAGTCCGAGCATGCGTTCATCACCTCGCATACACGGACTACAATCAACATAAAAGACTCAAATCCTAAGGGGTAATTCCCCCACACAAGGTTAGGCAAGATACTTACCTCAAAGACGACAACCCGAGACTCAAAAATAGAATTCTCAGGCGGGAAGGCCTCCGGACGGCTCAAAATCAACTAAAACAACTTCAAAATACATATAAAATGTATTAGGAACGATTCCGAATAATAAAGTTTCAATCTTTGCAAATTTATAAAAATCGACCCAAAAGTTGACCCCCGGGCCCGCACCTCGGAACCCGAAAATGTTTACGAATTCCGGTTACCCATTTCGATACGAGTTCACCCATACCAAATTTATCCAATTCCGATAACATTTGGTCATTCAAATCATGAATTTTCATTTTTTGAAGTTTTCTTTCAAAACCCACAATCCCCTCACCCCAAAACACAATTTAAATGATAAAAACAAGAACTAATTCATGAAATATTTTTAATTCTAATGAAAGAACACTTACCCACTCGATTTGTGTGAAAATCCCACAAGGAATCGCCCAAAATCGAGCTCTAGAAGTCAAAATATGTTTAAAATGGTGAAACCCCCGATTTTGCAAACTTATATTCTGACCAGGTGTTTTGTGAATCGCGATCGCGGAACATGGTTCGCGATCGCGAAGAAGAAAGAGGAAATCTGACCAGGTTGTTCATTTCGAACGCGACAAGGAGTTCGCGAACGCGAAGGAGGAGAACAGGAAGCTATACGATCGCGTATTGAAGAATGCGAACGCGAAGAACAAAGTTTGGGTGACAAGCAGGGACACATCGCGATCGCGAATGAATCACTGCGATCGCGATGAAGGAAAAATGGGTGGGGCAAATATAATACTACGCGATCGCGGCTTGGGCTACGCGATCGCGAAAGAGGGCAACAGACACCAGAAACAGCAGTTCAAAAATGGAAGAAAAGGGCCTGTAGCCCATCCGAAACACACTCGAGGCCCCTGGGACCCCTTCTAATCATACAAACAAGTCATATAACCTAACACAGACTCGCTCGAGGTTTCAAACCACATAAAACAACATTAAAACGATGAATTAAACCAAAAATCAATGAAATTCCTCAAAACTTCTTTAAACATCAAATTTTGTATTTAAGGTCCGAATCACGTAGAACTAAGTCTGTTTCTTACCAAATTTCATAGATAACACATATAAATCATATCGAACCTTACCGGGCTCCGGAACCATGATACGAGCCTGATATCACAGGTTTCACCTCAAATTTCATTTTTAAAAACCTTTATATTTTTCAGAAAACAATTTCTTTTAAAAATTTATTTCTCGGACTTGGACCTCGGAATTCGATTCCGGGCATATACCCAAGTCCCATATTTTCCTACAGACCCTCCGGGACCGTCAAATCACGGGTCCGGGTCCGTTTACCAAAAATGTTGGCTGAAGTCAACTTTATTCAGATTTCAAATACAAAATTATCGTTTTTATTAGTTTTTCACATAAAGGCTTCTCGGCTACACGCCCGGGCTGCGCACGCAAATCAAGGTGAGATAGAAAGAGGTTTTCACGACCTTGGAATGTAGAATTAGCTGGAAATATACGGGATGACCTTTCGGGTCGTCACAGTGTTTCAATTCACAAAAGAGCTCTAGTACAAACAAAAGCGCTTTTGAAATTGTTAGCGGACATCAACCGCTACTCCCACACACCGTGAATGCACCAAACATGTTCAAATCTCCTCGTGCTGCTAGCTTCTCAAAAGAATGGAAGCGAATTTTGGAGATAGTGCGGAGCTATCTTGTCAAAGCCCAAAAGCGGATGAAGAGGCATGCTGATCAGAATCGTTACTTTGTTGAATACCAAGTAGGAGACAAAGTGATGAACAAAATTCCAAAGCGGTACTTGTTTGCAGGGGTCCATGACCCTCACCTATTGCAAAAATATATTGGACCTTTGTCCTTGAAAGACGTATTGGGAAAGTTGCATACCGGGTGGATACCCCAGCTTGGTGGAAAATCCACCTCGTCTTCCATGTCAGTCTTCTGAAACCTTNTCAATTCAACCGAGAAAAGGCGTGCCGAAACTATTCTGTATGATCGGGTTATTCATGCCTCAAGGAAGGATCACCAAGAGTTCTTAGTGAAATGGCTAGGGTGTGATGCAGAGGAGAATACTTGGGAGAGAGGAGCAAACCTCAAAGCCTATAAGAGCCTAATTGAAGATTATTTTGCAAGAAAGGCGCCAAGGACGCACCAACTCAGGTGGGGGAGAATGTCATGGGCGGCTTTCCAGCCATGCCCCATGACCCCTTGAACGCGCCCCGTAGCGTCCTAGCAAGCCTCCCAACGCCTCGCACCACAAACGGCCCCGTGGTCTTGGCTGCGCCAAGTGACAAGCGCGCGTGTGCCTCTGTCGCCTCACCGATATCCCTCGCTAGCGCCCAGCCGCAAGCAGCTGCCAACAGCGCCGCGCGTGCAGATCGTGATGCCAAAGACAAAGTTGTGACAACGGACCTGTTTCTACCTTGTAGGAAACTAAGTCCTTTTAATTGTAAATATAGAGTAGTTTTATTCCATGTAATTTCATTATGTTCCTCTAGCTTAGTTAGGTCAAGTCATGTCGCTTTGGTTTATTTTTTTTAAGCATTATTAGGGGGGATTAAGCATCAAAACTTTCTAGCAAGCAATTCTCTGTACTGGTGTCTCCCTCCCTCGACACCGCATTGCCTTCTTTTGTAATAGCTTTAATTTATGCAATCAAGCTTTCTTTCAATTCTCTTTACTGTTCTCTCAATTGTTCTTGACATCGATTTTTCCGTACGATACTGACAATCTCGTCTAGCGTACGAAGGGGATCTCAGTTGGCGGACAATAGCTGTACTGACATAAGTTGTTTAGCCTTACGTCACCCTTTCAAGGAACATCAGGAAGGCGCCGCGTAACAGTAAGTATACTAGTAATATTAAAGGCATAGAAAAAGGGGGATAGAAAAAGGGGGGAAAGCAAGCCAGGCATTCTTTTCCACGGCCTGTGGGACAAACTTTGTTACGACGTCGTATGACCTGATTTCAAATTTGAATTCTTACACAGCACGGCCTGGTTCCAGAACTCACCTCCCAATCTGCAGCAGCTTAGAACAAACGAAGCTCCATGCCTATAAATTTCCGAAAATTGATTATTGTTCTCTTTTCTCAACTTATAAAAATATAGAAATGAACTCTCCTATGAGTTACGCTATTGACGATAAGGACCTAGACGACGCCGCATTATGGGCGGTGATCGACTCCGCCGCCGCCGCTGCCGCCTCCTCCACCACCACTGTTTCCAAATACCGCAAACCTCTACCTTACAATCACTCTCCAATTCGACCTCTTCACATTCCAAATCCTTCTCCGCAGTCTAATCCTAAAAACTTCCAGAATCATCACCGTGGCGGTGAGGTACTAAATCACCGGCCGCAGAAAATCTCCAGGTCAAACACTAGCTGCGTTTCGGAACTGAACGAGACGAGTCCGAAACCGATGGCGGTAGTAAAGCACGTGCAGCGCACGCCGTCCGTGACGAATTATTCGTCGCCGCCAGTGACGAGGAGGTCTCCGGTTCTGGTTCCGGTATTGCAGTATGATCAAAACTGTAACAGTCCGACTGGATCGGAAAGTTCTCCAGATAGTGATGGCATCATGAGGCATAGCTTGGCCGGTCAGTTTCCATCTGTTTCTCTGTTCAAGGAGTATCAAAATGCAGCTATGGCGGTAAAATTCATCAATTTTCACTTTATTTTTATGATTTTGTTCAGTTTCTTGTAAATTTCATGGAATGGAGTGCTGTGTATATCAGTAGTTAAACAAATTGTCTCGATATATTAATTTAAATACAGAGTTATGGCATCATAAATGATGTCGTCAATCTGGAATTATGCCAGTATAATTTGTTAATTCATTTGTAAATTTTTATAGTGCCATAATAGCCACTTTTCGAATGCAGATGTAAGTAGTAACTTTACTTTTTGTTCATTGAGCTATTTCAATGTACTTGAAAAGAAAGCTTTATAAGTGATTCTGTTTCTCTTGTATGATCCTTGTCTTGGTGATTAGTAAGGTGTATGCTATTCGTAGATTTATAAGGATTCGTTCCCATTTTTCCATGACTTCATGTTCTTGGTGAGACTTGTCTCATCTCCTCGTTGAACATTATGCTTCTTTTGGCATCGAAAGAAATGTCATCTCTTGTTCTCTATAGTCTTGTGATTTCAAATTATCTCTAATCAGCCTCTTAAACAACATTGATAATGATTATAAATGAAAGAAAGTTGAATCAATGGAAACTTTGGAGCAAAAGATAGTAGAGCATTAACAGGAATTGATAATGCATAATAGCCTCTTTCTCAATGTAGTTGTAACTTGTAACTAGTAACTAGTAACTTTTCTTAGCTTTATGTTCATTGATCTATTCCAATGCACTCTAAGTGAAAGCTCTTAAGTGTTGTCTTCTTGTTAATGATCTTTGCCTTCACCTATATTTCTCTAGCATATTAATAAAATAAATGCATTTACAGATTTTTAGGATTTATTCCCATTTTCCCATAATTTGATTTTCTTGGCGATAGACTTGTCTTATTTTCTCTTTAAACATTATGCTTCTTTGACATCAGATACAATGTCATCTCTTGTTCTCTATAGTCTTGTGATATCAAATTTTCATTAATGATTAATGGCAATGGAAGTATTCAGCTTCTTAAACAACAGTGGAATTTGATAGTAATTGAAGAAAAACTGAATCAAGAGAAACAAAATACGGTAGAGATGTACAAGGAATTGACGAGAACAGCATTTTTTACTAAATTGGATCAGCAGATCAATGAGCGAAAAATCTTCAATTTTCGAGGATAAAACTATCTTCTAGAAATCTGTGCAATATCTGCACCTTTACGAAATAGCCTCTTACAAGTCACCTTCAAGATAAATAGAACTACACTTTCTGTGAGTTTCTGTTAACATCTATAATCTGCAGTTACTGCTGTTGTTGTCATAAAGTTTTCTGTCTGCATGAATATGATTTCAGCACGTAAGCAAATAAACATTTCACAGATTCTGGAGAAAAGTGACTACACTATGATTTCTGGAAATCCCTTCATAAAAAAGGCTGGTAAGTTATCAGGCTTGGGTCATTGGGTTCTTCTACTCTCAGCTAACTTTTAGTGCAGTTACAGCATCATACTTGTGCAGGTTGGAGGAAGATATCCTTTTACTTCAATCTATCATATGAAATTAAAGACAAGACCATCGAGTTTGATGAGAACCGTAATGTCCTGCGTGCTGAATTTATAGTTCGGGCGTATATGCAGTATGTTCTTTTGAGACGCTCACTATTCCTATTCAAACATGTTGCTTTGCTAGATTCTTTTCAGCTTGTTCCATTTTCCCTTTCTTTTGTTTGTTCTTAGGGGTGGTAGGTTCTCAGATGGATGGGGTTCATGTGAACGGCGGGAAAAGAAGTTTCTAAAACCAAATCATGACATTCCCAGCACAGCAGAAACTAGAGCCAAAAATAAAGCATGTCAGGTACATAAATCTCCTATCTTGGGAACCCTATAAAAGATAAGTTGGTGTTCCTTGTTTAATTCATTTTATTAGTTCTCAGTCTTGCTCACTGCTTATTGTGTTGGTGGAGCAATTTCTATAATGATTTTAGGCTTTACTGTTGTCAATTGCCTGCAACTCCATCTTGCTTCGTTTTTTTCTTTTTTGGATGAATTCACTGTTCTTTGTGAGTAGGGGCACTGGTGTTGTTTCATCCATATAAGGTGTGTAGATCAGCTAGAAAAGTAAAACTGCTTTGAGGCTTATTTCAGTTTTTGGGCTCTCGTGATACTGTCAAGCCTAACAGTGTCACTTTTAGTCGTGATCTAGCCTGAACTTAGTAGTAGAATAGATATGCGCAGAGCCTAAACGTATGGCTGTTTGTGTCTTTCCCAGCTTCACTCTTGCCTTTGTCACAAATTGAGATGGACTTACATATAGTTTGGTTCCACAATGTTATACAGCTTTAAGTCACTTGATTTTAATTTGCTAACTGGAGCACTATTTCTAGTATCAGATGGTCTCCACTGTCCGTCTCTATTTCTCTGTAGTTGATCCTAACAAATATGAAATTCTTGCAACACCTTAATTCTATTTCAATACTAAGTTTCTGTAGAACTAAGCATGCATCGTGTGTTTGATAAAAGAGTGTAAAATCCCTAGAGGGTCACTCTTTCCGTTCCCGTAGGGAAGTAGAACAGTGATCTGTTGTTAAACCAATTGACTGCACAAAGTAGTGGGGGAATGAAGAAAAACATAGAAGCTTGCTATCAGTATTCTTTTCCCCAATCATAGAGGCATTTTGCATATTGAAAGTGCATGGTCCGTGAAGGGGTTCGAGCCGTGGAGCAATGGTAAAGTTGTCTCCGTGTGACCTACAGGTCACGGGTTCGAGCCGTGGAAGCAGCCACTAATGCTTGCATTAGGTTAGGTTGTCTACATCACACCCTTTAGGTGCGGCCTTCCCCTGATCCTGCGTGAATACGTAATACTTTGTGCGCCGGGCTACCTTTTTAAAGTGCATGGTCCGTGGCATACTTTCCTTATCCTTGTTCGTGTTCTTGCCAGTCATCTATATCTGTACCATTCACTTTCTGCTGTTTAGACTATTTATTCCTTTTAATAATCATCAATCCTGTACTGTCATAAATTAGTTTGTTAAGCAACTCAACGAGTTTAAACATTTACAGGACTTGCTTGGAATTGGAGAATATCGACCTGGTGTGAGCCAGAGTACTAACCGGTAGAACAATCAAACAGTAATGTACTCCATACCTGAGTCATTTGTAGTTCCATTAACGAAGAAGAGAATACTCATTATAACAAGTCTCCTCCTAACAGAAGGTTCACTCAACCCCAAACCATGGAAACTAGTACAGAAAGAAGTTGTATGCACTAGTAGTACACGCCTAGTGTGCTTGTAAGTTGTAACATCTAATGCCAATCCTGTACTTCTACTTGTTATATTTTTTCCCACTTTATTCTCTCCTTAAAGTGACACCAACTTTCGATCTTGGTGACCCCGTGTGTAATAATACACCAGGCAGCGGCATGGGCTGATAATACTATAGCTATACTTTTCCAAGCTAAGTTTGATAATATGAAATGACATTTCTGTTTGGCATTTTATACCATAAATTGACAGTTAGCTTGTCTTCATCATCTACTAGCAGATGAGCTTGCCATACCTTTTGACCCAAAATGTCATTTTTTGTTTCTTTAGCGGCAAATGTGAAAATGGGCAAAAAGGACATAATAGCATTATAAGTAGAATATTTTTAATATCTGACACACCGACACTAGCTCTGGTTAAATTAGACATATATTTCGAGTATTGTGTAATATTATTGAGGTGGTGATACTTCTATTAATGATCTCCGTTGACATCGCCGTTCTTGAAGAATGTGATCTATGATCCACAGTAGCTTCTTAAAAAATGAAAAGTCTGTCAAGGACGTTTAGATACACGTGTATGTATATAGACTTCTTTTGTATTTTCTTCTTATTAAATTACTTAACCATGTAAATTGATTTAATTTAGTATAAATATCTGGTGTGGGTAAATTTTTACTGTTTCACTCAAGGCCTAGTTAGTCCCATTTGTATTGGTATTATGTTATATTCATATGATCGAGTATGTCAGCTCATTAATTTCTCAATTGGATCTGTATGTCTTGGCTTTCTGGAGTTAATTCAATTCATGGAAATTTTACCTCTAGCAAAGATATACACCATATTTATTATAAATCAAAATTATTTTAAAATATTAATTTTTTTAGCTATCTTTTATATTTTATAGCAAAATAAGTATTTGTGGTATATACTACCATTTGAGGCATGAAATAAGACATAAAACACATCATTTATGTTTTTCCTCTCTCTTAGACAACTGGACATACATATTCTTAAGGTGATTGTCGTTACTGTATTCATGAATACATTACGCGAATACATATGAATACACATGTGCGTACAACTGGACTGTCTTGATTTTAGGCGTTTTTTACTGTTGTATTCATGAATACATCAACGCGAGTAAATGTGAATACATGCGCGTACAGCTGGACTGCCCTGATTTTAGGCATTTTTACTGCTGTATTCATGAATACATTGCGCAAATACATGTGAATACATGCACGTATAGCTGGAATGCCATGATTTTAGGCGTTTCTTACTGTTGTATTCATGAATATATCAGCGTGAATATATGTGAATACACTACCGTAACAACTGAATAGTAGCTATAGAAAGTAATTATATATATGGTAGCTATGGAAAGTTAATATCCACTATACAATAGTGGTCTCTGAAAAAATTTCTCTTAATTCATTACTTATTATTTATCTTTGTATTTTCTAAATTTTTGTCCTCTCATTTACAGACTAAGCTTTTAAGATAGTGCTAATGGCGAGTGTAAATGTAGGTTAGAATGTTCTAATCATTTGCCGTTCTAAGTATTAGTATTATCATTTCAATCACAAAGTATGATTGCCAAAATGAGGCAATTCATTCTGTTTAAAGCTAAATGTTTCAAGTAAAAATTTTTAATAATGGTTTTGACTGTTCCGCAACACCTACCCATTTACAGTTTTCCCCCCTTTCTCTTTTCATATGATTGACAATTATTTTCTTGGATGCTTTACTTTGACCTCATATTATGCAAAAATCCAGTTCAAACCACAAGCTCTTTATTTCTTTTCCATTTACCTGTCGCCCTTAAACTCACTTTTAATATAATGAATACAAATTTTAATTCTCACTTTAATAACTGTGTGAACTTTGACCATGTGAGTTTAGCAAAGCATAGTTACTTAGTCTTAAATTGGGGTAAGAAGGGCTGTTATAACTTGATAGCAAATGTAAGGATTTTGTAATTATGATGACACTACATGGTTTAATAATGATTGTTGGATTCCACCAAGAAGTTTCATAAAAATAGAAAGGGAATGCAACAATTTGAAATCTATAATAATAAAGTGTAACTATATTGCACTAACACCATCGAAGAGTGTGATGAGATAGATAAATTAAAATTCTTGTGTCCAAGCACTAGAAATGAAGAAAGCGTTTCCCCTATAATGAGCCTTATGCTATGCAAATTAAATTTAGTCAGGTCAGTGTATTTTTAGAAATCGAATAGTTAAAAAAACTATATTGCACTAACCATGGCCCTCAGACCCATAAAACAGGGTGCGAAGGTCGAAGACCAAGGTACTTTTCTTTCGAATATATATATATATATATATAATACTATACTACCATAAGTTCCATTTCCAGCACATTCTTATAATTCTTGTCCTTTTACTTTTTTTCTCTCGTCCAGAGAAAGAGAGGATGTAAAGTTGTAAACAGGTGCAGATGACAGTTAATTCTTTCTCTCAAATGACCTCACTCTCACTGTCCCCTTCTCATCAATTTTAGTCTTTAAAGCCATCAGTCTCTTCCAACCAGTAGTCAAGTTAATCTATGGCTCAACAGGTACACTTTTGTCCTCCATTCCCCCCCCC
>ML401738.1:11308-36706 GCA_005239525.1 Nicotiana knightiana
CCCCTCTCCTCCCCCCCCCTTTTTTTTTTTCTTCCTATTACATTAGGAAAGGGAGACCGTGAGAATCGAACTGACACCTATTATACACATTACTCTCACAAATACTACTAGACTGTAACTCGTACGCAGTGGTTTCCTTGTCTCAAGTCTCATTAGCATCAAAATGGGACTCCTTAACATTTTTCTGCTTTTATATTTGAGCTCACCTCTAGCCGGAGTCCACGGGTTCAACCCGTGGAAACAGCCCCTTGCAGAAATGCAGGGTAAGGTTGTGTACAATAGACCCTTATGGTTCGGTCCTTCCCTGGACCCCGCGCATATCGAGAGCTTAGTGTACCGGGGCTGACCTTTTTTTATTTTTATTTATTGAATATGGTATTATCTTGTGGATTTGATTCTTGTGTTTTTTGCTGTTACCTTTTTATTTTGGAAGTTAAGAATTTTGATTCTGCAGGAAGAAGGGTGGCCACTTGGACTGCAGCCATTGAATGTGAGAGCTGGGCAAGTCAGAAACCGTGGATTTAATGGATCACTTTCATTCAATACTTTGATCACTGGTTCTCCTTCCTCTTCCACTGATTCTTCTTCCGATCTTGATACTGAGGTCTGTATTTTTTTTCATATAAATTTAGCTCCTTTCTTATAAAGAATATTCTCTACATCCAAAATTAGAAAATAGGAGGTGCAAATATTGGTGTTGAAGAGATTGGTTGGTTGAGGATATAATCGGTGACGGAGTCAGAATATTTATTTAGGGACGCTATATGCATATACTACATATACATAATAAAAAGTTTGACTTTGTATATATAGTACTATCATTTTCCGGCGGCGAAGAAGGTACAGATGAATCCCCTTGTGCTCCCTTGCTCCGCCCCTTAATACATCAATAATGGTGCAAAGAGAAATATATGTAAATTTTCCATAGGCTGTTTTTCTTTTCTTTTATTTAATCATCCAAATATCAGAAATTTACTAGTCTAATTAATTTGAATGTTCGTCAAATAGGACTATTAATATAGAAAAGGTAAAAGCATTTGATACTAAATATTTACTCCCTCTATTTCAATTTATGTGAACATATTTGACTGAGCACAAAGTTTAAGAAAAATGAAGACTTTTCAAATTTGTGGTACTAAACAAGTCAAAAAGGAGCCCACAGTATTTGTGTAGTTATAAAAGCTTCTCGTTACGAGTAGAATTGTAAGTTTAAGTTAAATTGTTACTAAATTTAGAAACGGGTCATTCTTTTTTGAACGAATCAAAAAGGAAATAAATTCACATAAACTGGAACAGAAATAGTATCTATTTTTGAGGCTCAAACTTACATTTTTTAATTAAGGATAGAACTCTCATTCATTTATTACACTTTTGGTGTATTGATTTTTTCTTTATGCATGCAGCATCTTCCGCGGGCATATCTAAGTTTTAGCAGATGGTTCACGTGAATCCATACTCTTCTTCCTAAATTATGTATAATAATGTTATAGTTTTTAAAAATTATTTAATTATATGTGCGTGAATCATACTCAAAGACTCATATGGTACAATAATCATTGGGTGCCCCTTTACGAGTGAAATTGGTGGTTCAAATCCCACTCCGTACAGTTTTGTTTTCGGCATGAAGTATAGATATATACGTGAAAATTACTAAAATTTTAAAATGAATATAATTTTGAACTTATAATTTTAAAAATGTAGCGGGTACATGGTAGATACTAAAGTTAAACTCTTCAAATATAAATTCTAAATCAGCATCTTCACAATAATAGTACATCCATTCTCTAAAAATTTTGACTCCGCCTATGACATCTTCATGTTATATATATATATTTTGCTATAATGTCTTTTTCTTGCATCACTATGGGGTCAGTGTCTTATCAAAAGTGGGAGGGAGAAAGCACTTTACTCTTTACACATGGCTTTTCAATTATTATGTTTCCCAGTCTGACTCAGGTTTAGAAAAAAAAAGTTTCTTCTAGTAATAATTTAAACAAAACATATCTCTTTCTTTTCTTTAATATAGATGAATTTTATAATCAAGTAATGGACTAACCATAAAGTCAATATTCTATAATCGAATAAAACTTTGCATGGTTGAGTATGGTTGCTTTGAGCCGAGGGTTTATAAGAAATTAACATTTTATGTACACAAGATAATGGTAAGATCGTGCACTCTTTACTCTTTTCAGACCTCAATTGTGAGATTACACTGGACATGTTATTATTATTGTTTTTGAATAATTTTTTTTTTGTTGGTTGTTGCAGTCTACTGCTTCTTTCTTTCATGACAAGAGCATAACTCTAGGGAGTCTCATAGGAATTACAAGCATATTAGAGCTTTCAAGAAGATCAACAAGAAGAAGAAGAGTAGTAGTTGAACCCATATTAAGGGACAAGAAGAAGAGTAATAACAACAAATCAAGAACTTGGTTATTCTCTCTTTGCTCAAAGATAAGTACTGATGCAGTGAACATAAATAACAATTCTACCCCATCTTTAGGCCATTTTCTTGAAGCAGAAAGAAGAGCTTCTGCTTCCAATAATGCTTATGGACATGATGATTTCAATCATATATCAGATTCAAATATGAATAATTCATTGTTCATTGATGGCCAAATTGCTCCTCCTGATGAGTCAAGAAAAGGGTTATTTGAGCAAGATGAAAATGGTCATGGAAGTCCTATGATATTCTCATGCTTATGTGGGCACTTAGTTCATTAACTGTACTGATTTCAATCATTTTTTTTAAAAATGTTGTTGAAAAAGGAACATTTGGTTTAATGGGTAGAGGATTGTTTATTTTGATTCACGAGGGGGTGATGAAATCTTGATTCTTGAACATTTATAATTGTCACTGGAACTACTAAATTAATTTTTATTCAACATCTTGTGGTTCAACATTAAAGATCACATTTCCAAGTTTCAGCGTTGTAATTCTTGTATACTTTTTTGATTTAGGCTACCGCGCAACAAGTGCGCCCATTTTAGAAAAACAAGAATTAATTAATTACCTTTTTAAAATCTACATTTGCTCAAAATAAACTGATATGTACAATTATCTAAAGAGTCCAAGGAGTGATATATAAAAAGTAGTTTAGTTAAATAACTCTTATGTTTAATGATACCGCATGATTTCTTAATTGGTACGCCAAAACATTAAAGGATAAATTAAAAGGGTAAAGGGGATAAGAAGCACCACAAAAGTTATAGTACTTTAGTACTTTGATTGAGTACTAGATACTAGTTTTCTGTGAATCATACATAATGAACTTTATACTATCTGATATTTGAATTGTAGTTGGTTTACTGTTCTAGTAAAATATTGGTTTTAATAGGAATAAAAATTCATTTGGTTTTGTAATTTATATCTTGTATAATTAATTCTTGTATAAATTAACATATAAAAGAATCATTTGGTTCGAACACAAGTTATACCAACATTATAACGTAGTAGTAATTAGTAATACGTGAATTAATATTGTAGAGAACCATATTAAGTCGGGTCTTTGGTTCATTGCACTAAAATTGAATATACAAAATATTATCATTTATTTTTTAAACAAAAAGTAACAAATAATTATACCCTTAGACGCATAACCTCCATAAGCTTTTCTAGAAAAAACACAAGGGTAGTTTTGTCCTTTGGATACATTATCATGTAGAAGTTATCCCATGTTGATAGTGGTATAAAGTTATACCAAATTAGTGTTTAACTAGCTATACATTAAAAGAAAGTATAAAATAAGCATAGAAATAACTATTACAACTCCCTCACAACATGATTATTTCTTTCTATACGTCAAACCAAACATGCTCAATGGATGTATTTCTTTGTACCTGCTACAAAATGGGAAAAAAATACATATATTATTAAGGGTAAAATTATTGTTTAACACATAATTAAAACTTTTCAATTTTACTAAGTTTAAACAATAATTTTAATTTAAATTTTCCCCATATATCTTATTTTTAGTATAAAGAACCAAAAAAAAGGGCAGCCTAGTGCACTAAGATCTCGCTATGCACGTGGTTCGGAAAAGGGTCAGACCACAATGGTCTATTGTAAGCAGCCTTATGAACAACCGGGCCGGTCGTTTCGAAAGTTGTAGCCGTTCTCCCATTTTTTGCTTATTTTGTGCTTTATTATTATTTTATGACTTACCGGGATAGTTGGTACGGGTCCAGAAGAATTTCAAAATGAATTGAGACACCTAGTCTCATAATGGAAAGCTTAAGTTGGAAAAGTTGACTGGATATTGACTTATGTGTAAACCGCCAAGATCCAATTTCTCCTATAGGCCGTGATGGCGTCCAACGCTACCGCTAGGCAAGTCAACAATGAACTAACTCTGTGATCTTTTCTTTTAGAAATTTGAAATAGTTGATTTTTAATTATTCTGAAATCAAGAAATGAAAAGTTCGTAAAATGAGAAAGTAAACAATTTTAAAAGCAATAGGATGAAGTAATCACTCAAAAATCAACAAGTGTCTACTAGCATAAATCTCCAAAACCTGGTGTCACAAGTGTATGAGCTACTAGTAGAATATACAAAAGAGTATTATACTACTGTCTGAAATGAAATAGACAGAAAATAAAGCAAAAGAAAGACTTCGATTGCTGCAGAACAGGCTCGGAAGGCAGCTCACCGCTAAGTCTCGCAGTAACCAAGGATGCACGTCAGACTGATATCCAGATGCACTTACCTCAGATCTTGCACGATTTGTGCAGAAGTGTAGCGTGAGTACATAAACAACATGTACCCAGTAAGTATCATGTCTAACCTCGAAGAAGTAGTGACGAGGAGTCGACTCCGACACTTACTATGGGCTAACAATAAAATAATAGAATTATAACTAAGCATGGACTATATAAATACAACTAAAAAATGCAATAACAAGAATAAATGAACAATTCTTTCAGTAATAGTAAGTCCCGATTAATTTTCATCATTTAACAAATTAATCTCTCAAGCCAATGAAACAATATCAATTACAGTTGGGCTTCAAGAATTATTACGCACAAATTATGCCGAGGTCGTACGGCCCGATCCAACGTACAAATATATAAATTGTGAATTACCGAGGGTTGAACGACAGAACCATAGATGCATCTATTCTATTACCGAGGTGTTCGACCCGCTCCACAAGAAGATAAAGTACTTTACAAATAACCGATTCAAAGATTATTAAGAGGTTAATATTCAAGGAAACATCAATTCTCATTAACGGTCAAGTAACCCGTGCAAAACTTAAGCAAATCAAATTCGACCTTTTACAATTCCTTTATCAAGTTCCGATATGATTTAAGAATTTAAATTAACAAATAGGGTGCAAATATCGCAAGTATCACGTGATTTAGGTCCTAAACTACTCAGACATAAGCACAATTAGTAGCTACGTATGGACTCTCGTCACCTCGTTCGTACATAGCCCCCACAAATAGGAGCACATATTATATCAATTCACCTATGGGGTTAATTCCTTCTTACAAGGTTAGAAAAAAGACTTACCTCGTCTCAAAGCTTTCTTTTCGATCCAAAATTATGTTTTAAACCCTCAATGCCAAACGACTCGAAACTAGTCAAATGTTATATAAAATACATATGTTCAAAAGTTCATATCCTAACTATTAAAGTGATTTTTCAACCCAAATTGAAGAATTCCTAAAATTCACCCCCGGGCCCATGTGCTCGGATTCCGAAAATTTTTGAAGAAAGTTATTACCCATAACCTCATGAACTCAAATATATGATTTTCACCTTATTCCATAATCATTTTTCGTGGTTAAATCTCATTTTTATCAAAACCCTAATTTCCTAAAAAATCTCATAATCCCACCATTTTTCATGTTAAATTAACTTATACTTCGTGTATTTAGCTAATGAATCGATAAGGATCACTTACCTATTGATGTTGATGGAACCCCTCTCAAAAATGATCTCAAAATCGTCCAAGACCAAGTGGGAAAGGAGGGAAATAAAGCTAAGTCCCGAATTAAAAGCTGTTGCACAGGTCGTACATGTCGCATTTGCGACACCTGATTTGCAAATACGATAAAATCTTCGCAAATGCAAAGCTGAGCCCCCAATGTCAAGGTCGCAAGTGTGAAAAAATATTCGCAAATGCGACAAGAAGGTTGCAAATGCGAAGGTTGGCCATTTCTGCATCGGTCGCAAATACGACCAAATTCGTCGCAAATGCGAAGAAAGGCAGTCTGCAAAAGCGGCAGAAATTTCGCAATTGCGAACTCCACGGTGCCTTCCCATCTCCGCAAATTCGACAGGTTCTTCGCAAATGCGAGCAAACCTTCGCATTTGCGGGACCTGCAACACCAGTCCAAAAATCAGAAAAAACTGAAGTCCTTCCACCTCTCCGAACGCGTCCAAAATTGACGCGAGCCCTCAGGGCTCCACACCAAACGTCCACACAAGTTTAAAAATATCGTACGAACTCGCTCACGCGATGGAAACACCGAAATAACATCTAAAATCACGAATCGGACACCAAAACGCATGGATTAACTCATGAAACTCAAAAACTTCTAAAAATACTTCCACACGTCTGATTCCTATAAAATCAACTCAGAATGGCGCCAAATTTTGCGTGCGAATCATAAATAATATTACGGAACTATTCCCTGTCTAGAAATCCTAATTGGACCTTGATAACACCAAAACCTACTCCAAACTTAATTTCACGAACTTTAAACTCTTCAAAAAGCTAACTTTCACTATTAGGCGCCGAAACGCTCCCGGGTCATCCAAAACCCGATCCGAACGTACGCCCAAGTCTGAAATCATCATACTTTCCTATTGGAACCATCAAATTCCGATTCTGAGGTCTTTTACTCAAAACGTTGACCGAAGTCAAACTTAGCCTTTTAAGGCCAACTTAAGGAACCAAGTATTTCGATTTCAACCCGAACCCTTCCAAATCCCCAATTAACCATATCCGCAAATCATAAAACAGTAAAAGCACATACGGGGAGCCTTATTTAGAGGAACGGGGTTCTAAAAAGCAAAAAGACCGGTCGGGTCATTACATTCTCCATCTCTTAAACAAATGTTTGTCCTCAAACGAGTGTTGAATCATACCTGGAGTGCTGAATAAGTTTGGATATCCGCTTCGCATGTATTCCTCGGACTCCCAAGTCGCCTCCTCGATTGGTTGTCCCACTAAACGCTTACTGAAGAAATCCTCTTAGACCTCAACTGGCGAACCTGCCTATCAACAATGGCAACTGGCTCCCTTTCATAACCCAGGCTCTCATCTAACTGAATCGTGCCGAAGTTTAACACATGTGACTTGTCGGCATGATACCTCCGGAGCATAGACACGTGGAAAACCGGATGAACTCCCGATAGACTGGGAGGTAAATCAAGGTGATAAGCAACCTCCCCAACTCGTCTCAACACCTCAAATGAGCCTATAAACCTTGGGCTCAACTAGCCCTCCTTCCCGAACCTTATGGTCCCTTTCATCGGCGAGACTTCCAAGAGAACCTTCTCTCCCACCATAAATGATAAATCATGCGCTTTTTGATCCGCATAACTCTTCTGTATGGACGGTGCTGTGCGAAATCGCTCCTGAATCAACTTTACCTTTCCAAGGCATCCTTCACCAATTCTGTACCATATAACTTAGCCTCGTCGGGCTCAAACCATCCAATGGGGGAACGCCATCGTCGACCATATAAAGCCTCAAATGGAGGCATCTCGATGCTGGACTGATAACTGTTATTGCAAGCAAACCCGGCCAAAGGAAATAATCTATCTCACTGCCCTCCAAAGTCAATCACACATGCTCTGAGCATGTCCTCCAAGATCTGAACTATCCGCTCTGACTTCCTGTCTTTCTGTGGATGAAAGGCTGTGCTGAGCTCTACGCGGGTCCCCAACTCACTCTGTACTGCCCTCCAGAAATGTGAAGTAAACATAGGGCCTCTATATGATATGATGGAAATAGGTACACCATGTAACCGAACTATCTCCTAAATATAAATCTGGGCCAATCACTCTGAAGTATACGTGGTCACCACCGGAATGAAGTGTGCCGACTTGGTCAAGCTGTCGACAAAGACCCAAAGTGCATCAAACTTCTGCAAGGTCCGCAACAACCCAACTATGAAGTCCATAGTAATGCGCTCCCATTTCCACTCAGATATAGTCATCTGCTGGAGTAGGCCACCTAGCCTTTGATGCTCATACTTAACCTGCTGGAAATTTAGACACCTCGCAACATACTCAACTATGTCCTTCTTCATCCGCCACCACCAATAATGCTGCCTCAGATTGCGATACATCTTCGTGGCACCTGGATGAATAGAATTTCGAGAAGTGTGTGCCTCCTCTAGAATATTCTCCCTCAAGCCATCAACATTAGGAACACATATGCGACCCTGGAGTCACATAACACCATCCTCACCAATAGTAACCTCCTTGGAACCACCCTGTAGCACCGTCTCTCTGAGAACCAACAAGTGCGGATCATCATATCGCCGAGCCTTGATGTTCCCCAATAGTGAAGACTGGGAAACAAAGCATGCAAGAACTCGACTAGGCTCTGAATGTCCAACCTCACAAATCTGTTACCCAAGGACTGAATGTCCAAAGTTAATGGCCTCCCCTCTGTTGAAATGAATGCCAAGCTACCCATACACTCCGCCTCTCTACTCAAGGAATCCACAACTACATTCGCCTTGCCCGAATGATAAAGAATAGTAATATCATAGTCCTATAGTAACTCAAGCCACCTGCCCTGCCTCAAATTGAGATCCCTTTGCTTGAACAAATGTTACAAGCTACGATGATCAGTGTAAACCTCACAGGACACCCCATAAATATAATGCCTCCAGATCTTAAGAGCATGAATGATAGCGGCCAACTCCAAATCATGTACAAGATAATTCTTTTCATGGGGATTCAAATGACGTGAAGAATATGAAATAACTCGCCCCTCCTTCATCAATACACAACCCAAACCAATGCATGAATCATTGCAATACACAATATACATCCCCGAACCGGAAGGAAACACTAGAACCAATGTCGTAGTCAAAGCTGTCTTGAGCTTCTGGAAGCTCGCCTCACAATCATCGGACCAACGGAATGGATCACCCTTCTGTGTCAATCTAGTCAAAGGTGCTGCAATAGATGAGAAGCCCTCCATAAACCGATGATAATAACCTGCTAACCCCAAGAAGCTGTTGATCTCAGTCGTTGTAGTAGGACGAGGCCAACTCTAAACTGCCACAATCTTCTTGGGATCCACCTTAATACCTTCGACTAATACAACATGCCTCAAGAATGCTAAAAAATCTAGCCAAAACTCACACTTGGAGAACTTAACATATATCTTCTATTCCCACAAGGTCTGAAGCACCCCTCTCAAATGGTGCTCGTGCTCCTCCATGCTGTGCGAGTAGATCAAAATGTCATCAATGAATACAATGACGAACGAATAAATATATGACCTGAACACCCTATTCATCAAATTCATAAACATTGCTGGGGCGTTAGTCAGGCCGAAGGACATCACTAGAAACTCATAATGGTTATATCTAGTCCCAAAAATGTAAAGACCCGTAAAAATTCAAGTATAAAAACAATGCCCGAATGGGTCCCCATGTGGTTATAACTGTAGAAATTCTTACAACGGACCCCTGTGGAGTAAAAAGTACCTCGGGACTTAAAAGATAAAATTCTCCAGAATTGCGCGGGTCTGCGGTCCACTATGCGATCGCAAATCAAGTATGCAGATCGCATAGTGGTCGCATACCTGGACAGTTTCTATCCATTTTGAGGACAACTATGCGGCCCATAATGCGATCACATTTCACGAATGCGGGCCGCATAGTTGTCGCATACTTGCATCTCTAGTTTTACGGAGGGAGTTATGCGACGCACTATGCGATCGTATAACATGTATGCAGACCGCATAGTGGTCGCATACCTGGGCAATCTGCTTTCCTTTTTGGCCCATCTGAAGGCCATTGATGCGGATCGCATAACAGGAATGCGATCACATTCCTGACCGCATACCTGCTTCGGGTCTTCTAATTTCTAATTTGAAGACCCGACCCTCAGTTTAATAAAATACCCATCCCCTTAATTTTTAAAGACTATCTAATCAAAATAGAGAGAAGTGAGAGTGGGTTCTAGTGAGAGAAGTCCTCATCTTCCCCAAATTGGTCCTCCATCTCTACTCAGTCCTGGAATTATCGAGTAATCTTCATCTTCTTCACCATAAGAGGTAAGTCTTCACCCCATTTCCCCAAATTCTCAGATTTTAGTTAGAATAGAACACACATAGGTTGGTTCTTGAAGAGAAAAGTTAAGACCTTTCATGCATGTGAATAATCTTCTATAATCTAGCAAAGGGAAGTAGGTCAGGGTGACCTTTCACTAAAAAGGGGCTAGTTAATCTAAAGGACCACATAGTATTTGATAAAATGCCCAAATGAGTTCAAGGTTCCTAACTCTAAGTTTGAATGTGTCACATTGTAAGTTAGATTGAAGGCGTTAGAAGGTACGGTGATTTGGGATAGAAATTAAAGGGAACTTCCAACTCAAGGCATGTATGGCTAACTTTAATCCTCGTAGAGTCACCTTGTTGGTGTCCGAGCATTCAGTATGAGTTTCTGGCTTATGCATATGTGAATTGATTGTTCTAATGTGTTGAGGCGTAAGATTCTATTCTCTGATTGTCCTAGTTGATTACCATGCCACCATGCTATATGAGATTGTGAAAAGATGATTCTTTGTGCTTATTCTATCATGTGCAAAGCTCGTTAAATGTTGTATACATCGGTATGAGAGGATGTGCTGCAAAACAAAATAAATGATAACGAATCAAATTATTGAATGTATCTAAGTGCTAAATGTTGTGTAGCAAGTAATGGAAAGGAAATGTGGATTTATCTAATTGAACTATATGTTGATGGTATGCCGTATATGACTCACTGTTTGGTAAAGATTACTATGGCCTTGATTTCACATGGTTATTTGGTTGTTACGAATGTATATTCTTGATGATGAAAATCCTTGTGATTTAATTGATTGGTTGATGTTGCTATCAAATATGATTGTAACGTGGGATCGGGTTGCACGCCGCAATAGAAATAATAAGGGTGTAATGTGATTGTAAGGTGGATCGGGTTGCACGCCGAAACAGAAATAATAAGGGTGTAATGTGATTGTAAGGTGGTATCAGGTTGCACGCTGCAACAGAAATAATAAGGGTGTAAATGATTGTAAGGTGGGATCGGGTTGCACGCCGCAACAACAGAAATGAGGGTGGAATGTGAATTGTACGGTGGGATCGGGTTGCACGTTGCAACAGAAGTAATAAGGGTGTAATATGATTGTAAGGTGGGATCAGGTTACACGCTACAACAGAAGAAATAAGGATGGAATATGATTGTAAGGTGGGATCGGGTTACACACCACAACAGAAGAACGATTGAAATAAGAAACTATGGAACTCTCATTTGTGTTTTCTGTATCCCGATGCAGTATTTGTTTGGTTTCTTTGAATGCCTCCTATTTGTGTATTTTTTGATTTTACTTAGAGTAAAGCTTGTTCATACATACTAGTACTATTCCATGGTACTAACGTCCCTTTTGCCGGGGGTGCTACATCTTTTATATGGATGTAGGTGGTTCTATACCAGGTAGCTCGGTCCACCGATAGTGGTGCCTTCCTTTTATCTCCTCAGCAGTTTTGGTGAGCCCCACTTCCTTTCGGGGTCGTGTGTAGTCTATGCCATCTTCTTTTGCATATTCTGTTCTGTTAAGGTATAGCCGGGGCCTTGTTGCCAGCAAGTTTATATACTCTTCTCCGTATCTTTAGAGGCTCTGTAGACATTATATGGGTCATATATATGTATTTGGGGTAGTTATCGTACCCGTTTGTAATCACGATCCCCTATCGGGAGTGTTGTATTTTAGAATGTATGTTTTGGGAAGATTACATGTTGAAAATGTTAAAAGAGGAAATTTGACTTATGTTGTAAACACATGCTTTGATTCTATTTTGCTGTTTCACTTATAAATGTACATTATGAACAGGGGGAAATGAGTTGGGTAGGAAAAGCGATCCAGGTCCGCTTGATCGGGTTCATCTGGTTAGGCGCCGGTCTCGTCCATCGGTTTTGGGGTGTGACAAACTTGGTATCAGAGCCTCAGGTTTTAAAGAGTGTCCTAGGATGTCTCGGAGCCGTTTCTAGTAGAGCCCTTCTTATCGGTGTGTTGTCGACCACATCTATAATTAAGGGGCTGCATGGACATTTAGGAAAGTACCCTTTTATTGCTATTCTATATCCTGCGATATGGTGAAAGGTGAGGTTGTCTACCTCTAACTCGTGCATTGTTCCAATTCTCAGTAAATAGCACCCAAGAAGAGAGCTTGACTCGGCCTAGAGGCCAATGCCACTCCAGGAGTGGTCATAAATTCTCCAGCTGATGGTGCGGGTGCGAGGTTCCCCGGCCACAAATCAGCGTGACGCCTCCACTCCAGGCCAGACTATTCCTATTCCTACTCCAGTAGAGGGTGCCGAAATCCCTCCCGCTGATATTCCTGACCCACCTCCAGCTCCAGCTTCCAGTCCCAGTAATTCTGATGGGGACCTCAGGGGAGATATCCAGATGTTGACCCAGTTAGTGGCCTCTCACCCAAATATCAAATGCTGCCCCTACGTCCTCTAGCGATCTAGGGGATTCTTCAGGTTCCAGAGTCAATCAGTTTCTGCGGTTAGCCCCTCCAGAGTTCACAGACACCGACCCAGAGGCTGGTCCTCAGGGGTTCATTGATGAGATGTGCAAGACCCTCCGAGTTATGAGGGCTACTGAGACAGAGGGGGTTGAGTTGGCTTCCTATCGTCTGAAAGGAGCGACATATTCATTTCTTGCCTGCCGAGATTATGGCAGCCCGTGCTACAGAGTTTGAGGTCCTTAAGCAGGGCAATATGAGTGTGTGGGAGTATCATATGGATTTTGTGCGCTTGTCTAAATATGTTGTTCACATGGTGTCTACTGTGGAGGCTAGAGTTCGTCGGTTTGTTCAGGGCCTTGGTCCCTTGGTTATTAATGAAGCTGCTACAGTTGCTCTGCATTCAGATATGAACTACAGGAAGATTGTGGGATTTGCCCAGGCTACGGAGGCTCGGAAATTAAAGATAAGAATGGAGAGGGAGAGTAGTAGTAGGGCCCGGTCAGCGGACAACCTTGGGAGTTCAGTTGGAGGAGGAAATCAACCTTTGGGAGAGGGTCATCAGGGCCATCTCAGTCCTATGCTCAGTCCTCAGCCAGTGCGCCGCCATCAGGGCACAATTATCAGCAGGGAGGTCGCATTGGACCAGGTTCAGACAGTAGGAGGTTCCATCAGTCGGGTCATTCAGGTGGGAGGTTCATGCAGCAGCGGAGGGCCCCATGCCCTAAGTTGGGGAGGTTTCATTCTGAGCCCTGTTACTTGGACATACCTATATGCTATAGGTGTGGAGTGATAGGCCATGTTCAGCGAGACTGTCGTACACCCAGACAGGGCACGGGTAGGGGCACTGCTCAGCCATCCAGTTCTAAAACCGCTACATCTTCAACACGCCCTCCATCCCGTGGCCCTCCAGCTCCAGCAGGGCACGATGCAACTAGGGGTAGAGCACGGGGTCAAGGGGGGCCCAGTCGGTTCTATGATTTGAGTGGTCGTCAGAGTGCGGAGGCTTCTCCAGATGTTGTCACAGGTATTCTAACTGTTTAGTCACATGATGTTTATGCTCTTATTGATCCCGGGTCTTCTTTGTCATATGTTACTCCATTTATTGCTTCAAGTTTTGGGATAGAACCCGAACAACTTCATGAGTCGTTCTCTGTGTCGACTCCGGTTGGTGATTCTATTATGGCCGTGCGAGTCTATAGGAATTGTGTTGTCACAGTGCATGGTCGGGATACCACAGCCGATCTTATTGAGTTAGAAATGGTATATTTTGATGTAATTATGATTGGCTCTTTTCGTGCTTTTCTAAACTCAACTGGCAAACCAGAATTATGAGGCTCGAGTTTCCTAATGAACCAGTTATCGAGTGGGAGGGGAATAATGTTGTGCCAAGAGGTAGGTTTATTTCCTACCTTAAGGCCTCAAAGGTGATCAGCAAAGGGTGCATCTACCATTTGGCCCGGGTTGCCGGCACCACTTCAGAGGTGCCTGCTCCCAAATCTGTGCCTGTTGTGAATGAATTTCTTGAAGTATTTCCGGACGAGCTTCTTAGGATTCCACCAGATAGAGAGATCGATTTCGGGATTGATGTATTTCCAGATACGCAACCAATATCTATTCCACAGTACCGAATGGTGCCAGCAGAATTGAGAGAGTTAAAAGAACAATTGAAAGATCTATTAGAAAAGGGTTTCATTCGGCCAAGTGTGTCGCCTTGGGGCGCACCGGTTCTTTTTGCCAGAAAGAAAGACAGATCGCTTCAGATGTGTATTTATTATCGGCATCTCAACAAGGTCACCATAAAAAAAAATACCCATTGCCTCGGATAGATGATTTGTTCGACCAGTTGCAAGGTGCTAAGATCTTCTCAAAGATTGATTTGCAGTCCGATTATCACCAATTAAAGATCAGGGAGCAGGATATTCCTAAGACTGCCTCCAGGACTCGATATGGGCACTTTGAATTTCTGGTAATGTCTTTTGGGCTAACCAACTCCTCAACAGCTTTTATGGATCTGATGAATCGGGTTTTCAAACCGTTTCTTGACTCCTTTGTGATTGTCTTCAATGACGATATCCTTGTTTATTCGCGAAGTCAGGAAGATCATGCTAATCACCTCAGGGCAATTATGCAGACTCTTCATCAACACCAGTTGTATGCAATCTTTTCAAAATATGATTTTTGTCTAGAATCAGTCACCTTTCTGGCCCATGTTGTTTCTAGGGAAGTGATTCTGGTTGATCCCCAAAAGATTGCAGCGGTAAAGGATTGACCTAGACTAACGACCCCGACAGAGATTCGCAGTTTCTTGGGTTTGGATGGATATTATCGGAGGTTCGTGGAGGGATTCTTTACCCTCGCCTCCCCATTGACTAAGCTGACGCATAAAGCGGTTAAGTTTCAGTGGTCCGATTCTTGCGAAAAGAGTTTTTAAGAATTGAAATCAAGATTGACTTCGGCGCCAATGTTGACCTTGCTAGAAGGTTCAGAAGGGTTTGTAGTGTATTGTGATGCTTCAAGGGTTGGTTTGGGGTGTGTATTGATGCAATGTGGTAAGGTAATAACATGTGCTTCTAGGCAGCTCAAGAATCACGAGGAGAATTACCCGAAACATTATTTTGAGCTCGCGACGGTTGTGTTTGCATTGAAGATCTGGCGGCATTATCTTTATGGGGTCCATGTAGACGTGTTCACAGACCACAAGAGTCTTCAGTATTTATTCAAACAGAAGGAGTTGAACTTAAGGCAGCAGAGGTGGTTAGAATTGCTCAAGGATTATGATATGAATATTTTGTACCATCCAGGAAAGGCGAATGTGGTAGCTGACGCTCTTAGTCGAAAATCCATGGTTAGCTTGGCTCATTTGGAAGTAGGTCAGAGGCCTTTGGGTCGGAAGGTTTATCAGTTGGCCAGTCTAGGGGTATGTCTTTCGGCCTCAGATGAAGGGAATGTCGTGGTACGTAATGGAGCAAAGTCTTCGCTTGTAGCGAAAGTCAAGGGAAAGCAATTCAGGGATCCAGCTTTGGCACAGTTGAGAGAAAAAATTCTGAATCAAAAGACTACATCATTTTCACTCGGCAATGATGACGGTGTTTTATGGTGCCAAGGGGGGTTATGTGTTCCGGATGTGGATGATCTTCGGGAGAGAGTTATGGCAGAGGCTCATAATTCTAGGTATTCCGTACACCCAGGTTCTACAAAGATGTATCACGATCTCAAGGAGATATATTGGTGGAATGGTATGATGAGGGGATTGGTGGACTTTGTGTCTAGGTGTCCAAATTGTCAGCAAGTGAAGGCTGAGCATCAGAGGCCCGGTGGGTTGGCATAGCTTATGGAAATACCGACATGGAAATGGGAAATGATCAATATGAACTTTGTGGTGGGGTTACCTCGCACTCCGTGTAGGTTCGACTCAGTTTGGGTAATAGTGCATCGACTCACGAAGTCGGCGCATTTCTTGCCAGTCAAGTCCACCGACACTGCAGAACAGTACACTCAGTTGTATATCAAGGAAATAGTCAGGCTCCATGGCACTCCAGTATCTATTATCTCGGATTGAGGGCCCCAGTTCACATCTAACTTTTGGAAGAAATTTCAGCAAGGTTTGGGTACGCAGGTAATCTCAGCACAACTTTCCACCCGCAAACGGGCCGTCAGGCAGAGCGTACCATTCAGACGCTTGAAGATATGTTACAGGCTTGTGTATTAGATTTCAAGGGTAGCTGGGATGATCACTTGCCCCTTATAGAATTTGTCAGTTTCCATGCTAGTATTCAGATGGCCCCATTTGAGGCATTGTACGGAAGGAGGTGTAGGTCTCCGATTGGATGGTTCGAGGTTGGTGAGGCGGAACTTATAGGACCGGATCTTGTGCACCAAGCTATGGAAAAATTTAGAGTCATTCAGAAGAGGATGAAGACTGCTCAGAGTCGTCAGAAATCCTATGCGGACGTTCGTTGAAGAGATTTGGAGTTTCAAGTAGATGATTGGGTATTCTTGAAGGTGTCTCTCATGAAAGGAGTGATGCGGTTTGGGAAGAAACGGAAATTGATCCCAAGGAATTTCGGGCCATATAGGATTGCTCAAAGGATAGGGCAGGTGGCGTATAGGCTGGAATTGGCCCCTGAGGTGTCATTAGTGCACCCGGTGTTTCATGTGTCCATGCTAAAGAAGGTAGTTGGAGATTCATATGTCATCGTGCCGGTTGAGACCATTGAAATTAATGAAAAGTTGTCATATGAAGAGGTTCCGCTTGCTATTCTTGATAGGCAAGTTTGTAGGTTAAGAAACAAAGAGGTCGCTTCGGCCAAAGTATTATGACGCAGTCAGCAAGTCAAAGAAGCCACGTGGGAAGCGAAAAATGAAATGAAAGAGAAATATCCCCACTTGTTTGAATAAGTACGGTAGTGGTTTTGAAAGTTGTCATCTCTAAGAAATTACATTGATGTCAAGTTTTGTGCAAGAACACTCCACTCCCCTAATTACCCTACTATTGTGACTTCTCAAACTTTGTGCCATAAATGTATATGTTGTTGTGATTAGTGGGATCATGTGCAACTCCTTGAAATAGCTGAATTATGTGCAACTCATTGTAATAGCTTAATTATGTGAAACTCATTGTAATAGCTAAACTATGTGCAACTTATTGTAATAGTTGAATTATGTGCAAATTTGTGGAGTTAACTGAACTATGTGTGGCTTGTGGAAGTAATTGAATTATATGGAACTTTTTGAAATGATCGGATTATGTGAAAGTTGATAGAGTAACTGAAAATGTGTGGAATTGGTTAAAATGTGTTTCGGGGGCTCTCTAACAAGTAGATAGGCCAAATTACAAAGGAAATTCTGGAAAAATTTTCAGGAAATATCGGAGTTAGTAAAAGTTTGGGGGTTGACATGTTTTGTGTTCTCTTAACTAAGTGATTCACCCATCCTCATTCGAGGAAGAATGATTCTAAGTGGGGGAGATATAAAGACCCGTAAAATGTCAAGTCTAAAAACAATGCCCGAATGGGTCCCCATGTGGTTATAACTGTAGAAATTCTTAAAATGGACCCTTGTGGAGTAAAAAGTACCCCGGGACTTAAACGATAAAATCTTCCAGAATTGCGCGGGTCTGCGGTCCACTATGCAATCGGAGATCAGGTATGCGGACCGCATAGTGGTCGCATACCTGGACAACTTCTGTCCATTTTGAGGACAACTATGCGGCCCATAATGCGATCGCATTTCACGAATGCGGGCCGCATAGTTGTCACATACTTGCACCTCTATTTTTGTGGAGGTAGTTATGCGACGCACTATGCGATCGCATAACAGGTATGCAGACCGCATAGTGGTTGCATACCTGGGCAGTCTGCTTTCCTTTTTGGCCCATCTGAAGGCCATTTATGCGACATGTATGCAAATGCATAACATGAATGCGATCGCATTCTTGACCGCATACCTCCTTCGGGGATTCTAATTTCTAATTTTAAGACCCGACCCCCAGTTTAAGAAAAACACCCTTCCCCTTCATTTTTAAAGACTATCTAATCAAAATAGAGAAAAGTGAGAGTGGGTTCTAGTGAGAGAAGTACTCATCTTCCCCAAATTGGTCCTCCATCTCTACTCAGGCCTGGAATTATCGAGTAATCTTCATCTTCTTCACCATAAGAGGTAAGTCTTCACCCCATTTCCCCAAATTCTCAGATTTTATTTAGAATAGAACACACATAGATCTTGAAGAGGAAAGTTAAGACCTTTCATGCATGTGAATAATCTTCTATAATCTAGCAAAGAGAAGTAGGCTAGGGCAACCTTTCACTAAAAAGGGGGCTAGTTAATATAAAGGACCACATAGTATTTGATAAAATGACCAAAAGGGGGCTCCGTAGACGTTATTTGGGTCGTATATATGTATTTGGGGTAGTTGTCGTACCTGTTTGTAATCACGATCCCATATCGAGAGTGTTGTATTTTAGAATGTATGTTTTGGGAAGATTAAATGTTGAAAATGTTAAAAGAGGAAATTTGACTTATGTTGTAAACACATGCTTTGATTTTATTTTTCTTTTGACTGGGTTCATCCGGTTAGGCGCCGGTCTCATCCCTCGGTTTTGGGGCGTGACAAAAAGCAATCATCAGAACATCCGAATCCTGAATCTTCAACTGATGGTACCCTGATCTCAAGTCGATCTTAGAGAATACCCTAGAACCATGAAACTGGTCAAACAAGTCATCAATCCGCGGCAACGGGTACTTGTTATTAATGGTAACTTTGTTCAACTGGCGGTAATTAATGCACATACGCATAGTCCCATCTTTATTCTTCACATATAACATTGGTGCACCCCAAGGTGATACACTCGGCCCGACGAACCTCTTTGCTAGCAACTCCTCAAGATGTTCCTTCAACTCCTTCAACTCTTCCGGAGCCATACGGTACAGTGGGATTGATATAGGCTAGGTACCTAGAGCCAAACTGATTTGCGAGGCAAAGGCGTATTGGAGTAGGGATATTTTTTAAATTGAGGTAAGTAAGAGTTCTAAATCTGGTTCTGAGGGTAAGAAACCCCGGATTATATGTTATGTGATTGGTTTGGAGGTGATGCCCATGCTAGGTGACGGGCATGTGGGCGTGCAGTGTAGGTATTGGGAATTGGTCCATTCCATGGAAATTGTGAAGTTGAATAACTTATTGCTAGCTATATATTCTCCATGTTTTATAGAAATTTAACTGTAGTTCATGTTAGAAATCATGTTTAGGCTATGTGTTTATACTGTTGGAACCCACAGAGGCCGTGTATATGTTAAATTACCTGTTATTTGTTGTTTGAACTCAATCTCAGATTCTTCTTGTATATTGTATCTCAGTCTCTATTATTCTTTGTTGATACATCATGTTATTGTTGTTTGGGCTGATTTTCATGACTTTTGAGATCCCGAGAGATTGAGAAGTTGGTGACTAAGTTAGGGCTTAAGTTCTGAGTTGTGAGCGATATGTATTTATGTGGATCGGGTTGCACGCTGCAATGAGCCTCAGGGCTGTATATATATGGATCAGGTTGCACGCCGCAACGAGCCTTAGGGCTGTATATGTGTGGATCAGGTTGCACACCGCAATGAGCCTTATGGTTGTTTATATATTGATGGGATCGGGCTCCACGCCGCAGTGATATAGAGCTCGGGAAGAAGGAGGCCTTCCGGAGTCTGTAATCCCCAGTGAACGCAGATACCTATTGAGTATGAGCTTTGAGTGGCGAGTGCTGAGATATTGAGAAAGAATTAGTGATTGTTTCTCTGATAGGATGCTCTTGATGTCATTATTGTTTCACTTAGTTGCCACATATCACTGTTTGGAAGTTTCCGAAAGATGTTATATCCTATTTTATTCGAATTTGATATGAGATAGCTGGTTTGGCCTAGATTGACGAAATTGGAAGCATGCCTACTTTCCTATGTTGAAAATTTCTGAAATTGGAACTGTAACTGTGTAACTCGTCACTATCTTTCAGTTCTTTATTTAGTATTGTTACTTAATGAGTTAGTTGTACTCACGTTACACCCTGCACTTTGTGTGCAGATCCAGGTGTTTCCGGATATGGTGGGTGTTGATACCTTGTGCAGCTGATCTTTGAAGACTTCGAGGTAGCTGCCCGGTGTTCACAACCCTTGTTTTCTCCTTATCTATCCTTTCTTTTCATTGTTTCTAGTTTCGTACTATGTTGGATAGTGTATTCCATACTTGTGACACATAGATGCTCATGTACTCTGTGACACCCCGATTTGGGAGTTTTTCGCGTTGTGTTTGGATCTTTATCTTGTTTATGAGAAATTGATATTTAAACTGCATTAAGAATCCATTTTGTTAAAAGTGTTGGAGTTATTCTTAAATGTCGGCTTGCTTAGTACCGCGATAGGCGCCATCACGACAGGTCTTACCTTGCATTTCTGCAAGAGGCTGTTTCCATGGCTTGAACTCGTGACCTTCTGGTCACATGACAACAACTTTACCTGTTACGCCAATGCTCCCCTTCTAAATAACCAAATATTATATATAAGATAATCAATATATTACAAATTCTTTCACAACTAATCCCTAAAGATAAGATGTTTTGAGTCTATCGACACTATTTTTGGATACTATACACATCATTTTCACCCTTTGAATCTCCTATCATTCCTTCAGCATCTTGTTCAGGCATGGGATAGATATCACCACCATTGAACAACTTATAAAAATTATAATAGATTTAAAGTTTGAACCATAAAAGATGTTATTCGAACTACTGCACAGTATTTTTACCAAACTTCATATCGGAAAAAACGAAAGAAGAAGAAGAAGAAGAAGAAGAAGAAGAAGAAGAAGAAGAAGAAGAAGAAGAAGAAGAAGAAGAAGAAGAAAACTCTGTGTATTGGTGAAGAAGCTTATAAGAAGAATAGGATGATGAAAATATATGTAGTGTGCCAGTGATTTTTTTATGACTAGGTTTGTAACTTTTTTCTAAATTGTGGTTAATTTTAGAGACATGGCACAAAAGAGACTACTTGGTGTAAATAATCATGTAATACACTTTGAACGCCACAACACTTTCATTAATTTTAAAAATATTAATGTAAATTAAGGTTGTCCGAGGAAACAGATCGGGACGGGACGAGATGAAATTATCGAAACGGGAAGGGACAAGACGGATTTTGACCGGGACGGTGATGGGACGGGCCTTAAAAGGGACGACCCGATAGCCCATCCCACCCCACTAACAAATGTGATGGGATGGGACGGGACGTGGTCCCTAAGTGGGCCTTTTTAAAAAAATCATTCAAAAATATTTAAGCATTAAATTTGGCAACGACTATTTCTTTATAGATAACAATGGTTATTTTTTTAAAGTTGACAATGACTAAGTTTCTAAAGTTTGCAACGTCTAGTTTTTTGACTTTTTAATAAATTTAAAACTTAATAAATTATAAAGAAACTAATTAAAGAATTATGGAATATTATAACAAAATATTTTAGTAATTATAATAGACTTGTAATTTATTTATATAATCCCAAGCTATAAAGTAACTAAATAAGGAAATTCATAGACAAATTCAAGGCTAAAGCCTTTTAATTTTATTAATAGAAGTTTCAAATTTCACATAAAAATACAGGTCTTTTGAAGAGCACCTAATCTACACAGTCACCTTCTAGGAAGGGTTCTATTTAAACTAAGACTCTTAGTAGTTAATTATAAATTATCATATTAATATTTATAAGCTCCTATATAGCTTCGTTGTAACTGATCTATAATTTCTGTAGGGCATTGTTCTGGAATTGGCAATGTTGCTTGATGTTCCATGAGTTCCATGCCGTCATCGCTCCCAGTCCAA
This sequence comes from Nicotiana knightiana, assembly GCA_005239525.1. NCBI lineage: Eukaryota > Viridiplantae > Streptophyta > Magnoliopsida > Solanales > Solanaceae > Nicotiana > Nicotiana knightiana. The sequence goes on from ML401738.1 coordinate 33,377, forward strand.
AGTATCTCATTGTATTCATCTTCTTCCCTAGTGGTTAATTTTTCAAAACCAAGAATTCTTCTTTCTGAATTAATCCAATCTATGAATAAGACAAAAATCTTTAGGTTGTCCTCTAGTGAATGTCCATGATCTCCGATTTGAAATCTTGCCGCGCTAAAGCACTCTCTAATGCTACTGTTGATGCTTGAATAGTCAGTATATCTCGGACCATTATTGAAAGTGTTGGAAATGCCTTACCACACTCCCTCACCATGCCAAAAGTTGTTCGTTGCCGTCTTCGTCTTTAATACATTCTAATACTTGATTAAGATAAGAATCGGGTTCATCATCAATAGAGGAATCAAGACCTATTATATCCTCCATACCTTCACATAGAACTTCTACTCTGGCCTTAGAAGTAGTAGGAGCAGTTTCGCCACTTGCTGTTGCCATAAATTTATAACTATCAAACATTGATCTAGCATAAATATATGCTAGCTTGGAAGTCTTTGAGAGATGAATTTTTAAATTCTCATAAATTTTACGAACAAGTCCTTTGCACCTTTTAATTTTAAAGATGGTTTAAGTAGAGTAATAATTAAATAAATTTTGGGAATATGGTGAAAAAATACTTTTTAAATTTTGCAGTCATTTCATTAAACGGTCGGTGCATAAGTTGGATTTCTTTTATACTTACCAAATACAACAGAAATTTCCCAAATATTCCATATATTTTTATAACTGTCACGACCCAAATTTTCCTCCGTTGGGTATCGTGATGGCACCTAGTCTTAGGGACTAGGTAAGCATAACATTTCCACTGAACGACAACAATAATAAAGGAATTATAACAGTCTCGATATATACATCTTGACAGAGTTTACAATTTCCAAAACCCGGTAAATACAAGTCATAAGCTCTACGAAATCTTTCTATCAAATTTAAATACAACTGTCTAGGAATAAGTAAGTACAGTTGAATAGAAATAAAACAGGAAGGTGACTTTGAAGCCTGCGAACGAAGCAGCAGGTTACCTTGAGTCTCCCCAGCAATGATCTGCCCAACTACTAGCAACAATAACCTGGATCTGCACACAAAAATGTGCAAAAGTGTAGTATGAGCACACCACAACGGTGCCCAATAAGTATCAAGACTAACCTCAGTGAAGTAGTGATGAGGACTAGTCAAGACACCACCAGTCTAATAAGTAAAAAGGCATAAATGTATAAATGACCGAAAAATAATATCTATCTAAAGATTTTTCAATATAATTAACGATACGATTGAATAATACGGAAGAAAATTCAATAATTACGACCAACAGACAACATAATAGAAATGCGCAAAAAGAATGGAAAGAATGCAATCCAAATAGCGGGAATCAAAACCTAATAAAAGCACTAGCAACTCAGCACTGCATAAATTTATTCACATCAGGCCTTAGCCAATAAACTCAATAAAACTAGTCAAACCTTCGAGTGAAAACCTTTAAATCGTGAGTTTATTTTGAAAACTTAAACATATAATCATTTTGGAATAGAGAAATTTCTTCTTTGAAACATACTTTCTCTGAATGTATATTTATATATTTTTATAAAGAGAAATCTTTAAAACATAGTCTCTTCAAATATGTGGTGTTCAAATATACTTTTCCAAATACTGCTCTTTCAAATATCATCAAAATACCTGATGTTCAAATATACTTTCCCAAATACTGCTCTTTCGAATATCATTTTTCTGCAATATATATATATATATACTTTCCCAAATACTGCTCTTTCAAATATCATTTTTTTGCGAGACAAATACTTTTCTATATATATATATATATATATATCCTCAATGATAAAACCACTGGAACTCAGTCCGCAACTCAGAATTTGTCATGCAATGCAGTACAGGGGGAAAGCTCCTGGAATCTCGTCCATAGTCCCAATTTAAATATGCGATGTAGTACAAGGGGAAAGCTCCGGAATCTCTGTCCGTAGTCCCAAATTAAATATGTGATGCAGTATAGGGGAAAGCTCCCGGATCTTTGTCCGTAGTCCCAATTTAAATATGCAGTGAAGTACATGGGGAAAGCTCCCGGATCTCTGTCCGTAGTCCCAATTTAAATATGCAATGCAGCTACTGAGGAAAACAACCAGAATGCGACAGAAACAACATATATTTCCACAACCGGCTCAAAAGCAAACAAGACCGAATGCAATGTACGATGAGCCAAAACAATACAAAGACTTAAATCACGAAAATTGTAAAAACTCACTCATAAGAAGTAACAACTGAAAGGAATGCCAAGCACAAAGAGAAGACATCATAACGAGGGGAAAACAAGACAAATATGGCAACGATTCTATATATTCAAGTTCGCAACCAAGAAACCAAATCATCCCGGCAAGGGAATCAGCTATAACCAATCTCACTTAGACAATTAACTTCACCAAAAAACTCAGTTTGAACAAATGCTCAGTAAATAGGTAGCATCAAAGAATACCATCAACATGGGTGGTCATCAATTAAACCTAAGTAGTACTTAAGAGGAAAATCATTTAAATCGCAATGTACGACTCATGGGCATGCTTGACCAACATATAGATATTCCAATTACTTGTTAAACATTTATAGGGCGAGGTTATACTAGTTTTAGTCACATAGGCAGTGCATGAAGAAAGATATAGTATAACGGTAGGAAAAAACAAGGTCTTCATTAAGTCAATTAAGATCATATAAGAAACAAGGAATGCTAGGCAAGTACTTCTAATTTGAGCAGGGAGAGATGAAACTAAAAATCAAGAATTTAAATATAACAATTTCAATTCATACGCGGGGAACATAAGGACCTAGAAATCCCTAAAGGGCAATCTATTTTCAAATAAGGCTGAGTACACACTCGTCACCTCGCGTACGCAGACTACAATCCACATAGAAGACTCAATCCTAAGGGGTAGTTCCCCCACACAGGGTTAGGCAAGATACTTACCTTGACTGTGCTAATCAACTCAAAACCACGCTCTTGCCACGAATATCCAACTCCGGGTGGCCCAAATCTAAATAATTCGATTGCATAGTGTAAATATCATCACAAGGAAACAAAATAACTAATAAGTTCGAAGCTAATATGCGAAATTAGGAAATTCGTCCAAAAAGTTCCCCGGGCCCACGTTTTGGAATCGGGTAAAAATTATATTTTCCGGACACCCATTCATTCACGAGTCTAAACATATGAAAATCTCTCAAATAGAAGGTCAAAACCTAATAAAAACAGGCAAGTTACCACGGAAACCCCATATTTCTAGAGAGAGAGGCTCTGGCGATTTGAGAGGCGATTAGGGCAACTAGAGAGAGAAACCT